>JARBWK010000007.1:34203709-34233798 GCA_030556195.1 Anolis apletophallus
GAAACCTCCCAAGAGAACTTAAGTAGAAAAACTGGATACAAAATAGGAAAAAGATAAAATATCTAGGAATTTGGCTGACAGCTAAAATGCGCAACTGCTTAAAAATAATTATGACGAAACCTGGACAAAAATAAAAAAAGATTTAACAAATTGGAGATACTTAAAATTGTCATTTTCAGGTAGAATAGCAACAATAAAGATGAACATCCTCCCCAAACTATTATATCTGTTTCAAAATCTACCCATAATTAGAAGCCAAAAAATATTTAAGAGTTGGAACAAAGATATAACAAAATTTATATGGGATGGAAAAAAGCCACGAATAAATTATAAGATAATGATAGACAAAAACAGTAAGAGGGGGTTTTGGACTACCAGACTTCAAAAGTTATTTTGAAGCCTGTGCATTATGGTGGGTGAAAGAATGGATCACCCTGCGGAAGGAAGATCTGCTATCTTTTGAAGGATTTGATTTGAGGACTGGCTGGCATGCCTATCTGTGGTACGGGAGCATCAAAGTAGAGAAGAATTTTGGCAATCATTTTATTAGATCATCCTTAATAAAGATTTGGAACAAATATATAACATATTTTTATAATAAAACTCCCCTCTGGGTATCATCAACAGAGGTGAAACATAGAAGAATACAGGGAGGCAAGATGTGGTTAACCTATAAAGATTTATTAAAAAGCGAGAATGGAGACATAGCACTAAAAACTCAGGAGGAAATAAAATTAATAAATGAGAACATAACATGGTTGCAATATCTTCAAATAAGAGATATATATATAACCAAGATAAGAAAAGAGGTTTCAGTGTGGAAGAAGACTTTTGGGAAAATTTGATTAAAAATGATAAGAAAAATATCACAAAATTATACAACAAATTAATAGAATGGGCAACAGAAATGGAAGAAATAAAAAAAATTTATGATATTATGGGCCAAAAACATCGGTAGACAAATAAAATTGCACGAGTGGCACCAAATTTGGACCAAGAAACTTAAATATACTTATGCAATGGATATGAAAGAAAATTGGATGAAGATGTTCCATAGATGGTACATCTCTCCTCAGAAATTAAGTATCATGTACAAAAACAACAAAAATAACTGTTGGAAGTGCCACACGGAGCAAGGTAGTTTCTACCATATGTGGTGGTCCTGTAAAGAAACAACATCCTATTGGAAAACTATACATAAAGAAGTGCAAAAAATATTACAAAAGAAATTCCCATTGTAACCTGATTATTACCTACTTGGTTTGAGTGATAAAGAAATACATTTAGATAGTAATGAAGAAAAATTATTCTGGTATATTTCGTGCAGCATGAATGGTTTATGCAAGATATTGGAAAGGAGATTATATCCCCATGTTCACTTGCACATGTGTGTTTTTTTTGTTTTTGTTATTTTGTTTCTTTTCTCCCTTTTTTCCCCTTTGTTTTTTTTTGTTTTTTTGTTTTCTTTTTGTAATTGTAGCACCCATGGGCCCGTCCGTGCCACGGGGGAGGGGTGACGCACCGGGGGTCCCGTTGGCATTGGGACCTGCACAGGCTGAAAGGGACTCGGAGGATGAGTTGGAAGGCCCAGAGCAAGACTGGTCAGCCGTACCTTTGCCCAGTTCACCTGTAGAGAGTTTAGCCTGGGATCTTGAGTGGGAGCATTCTCCCGGGAAGGAGCGGACCAGGTGGAGATGGGAGGCAGCGAAGCAGATAGCGGAGATAGTTATGAATTCCCAAATGGCCGAGGTTCCCAAGAGCTGGCCGAGCAGCAGATGGAGGCTAGCGGCTGGGAAACTCCGGGGAGGCTGCTTCTCAGGAAGATAGCGATACTAGGCTGGAAGAGCGGGGCCGTTCTCACAACAGGCGCAGGGACATAGAGGAGGGCAGGAGGAGCTGGCATCTGTCCCTAGACCGTCACCGTTCGGAAAGTAGAGACTGGAGACGCCGGGCCCTAGATCGTCGGGGTTCCAGGCCGAGGGATTAAGAACGGCCCGTGGGAACTGATCGTCAGTTCTCCGGCCACGTCTTTACTGAATAGGCGCGAGCGGAGTGGGACCACAAGCCAACAGTGGTCATCAAGCCTTGCCTTGCCTTTGCCTTGTTTCTTGAGCCGTGGATTGCGGCACCTTGTGGATTGCGGCACCTTGCCCTGTTTCCTGATTCGCATTGGTTTGCGAAACCTTGTCCTGTTTCCTGATTCGCATTGATATTGGTTTGCGAAACCTTGCCCCGCTTCAAGCTATTTGCTACGTTACTTTGGACTACTTGCTTATTATTGGACTATTTACTCTTTGGAACTGTTTTTATATACTCAATAAAGTAGTTAGCCTTTGCTACGTCTCCGTGTGTGTGTTAAAGGGGCAGTTCTAAGTCGGCGATTGTGACAGTTGGCCGGAGAACTCCTCGAACCCCTTTCGCACCACGGGACGTACCAGGAACCGCCGGCAGCGCACCCCAGGCTCCCATCGTCCCCACTGTCGCCATGGCTAACCTGACCGACGTCCAAGTGCAAGAGATGCAACGAGAATTGGGTGAGCTGCGGACCCGGGCCGGACGGCACCCGGGGGTGAGCCCACCTGGCCGCTTCAGTGGCAATCCGGCCCAGGTGGAGGTTTTTGTTTGCCAAGTGGAACTTTATTTGGAGCAACGCCCCAACGAGTTCGCCAACGATCGAGCCCAGGTGGTTTTTGTCTTCAACCTGTTGGAAGGGACCGCGGCAACGTGGGCCACCGCGTTGATCCGGGCGCAGTCCCCCCATACCAACACGCTGCGGGCTTTCCTAGATGCAATCAGGGCAACATGGGGGGCTCCTGTCAATGAAGAACTCGCCGAGAGGGATCTGGCCCGGCTGACGAGTAAGGATCTCTCCCTGTCCCAGTACATCTCCCGTTTTCGAGTCCTGGCTTCCCAGACGCAGTGGGGTCTGCCGGCGTTGCGGTATCACTACATTGCGGGGCTGCCTTCGGAACTGCAACAGGAGATGTTAAAACATCCCCGGCCCGCGGATCTGGAGGCCGCCATCACCTTGAGCCTTCGTATGGAAGCAGGACTGCAGACCAGGAGGCGGTGGGACAAGGGTGTGATGGAGAAACCGGTGGCACGGAAGGAAGGGGCTGGACAGTTTCAACCCCGGCAATTGCCAGTGCCGGCCGGCCCGGATGACCCGGAGCCCATGCAGTTGGGGACAGTTCGGCCCAAAGTGGACCAAGCGGAGAAGGCACGGCGTCAGCGCCTCAACTTATGCTGGTACTGCGGGGGGCTGGACAATTGTCTAAGGAGGGCCCCCAGAAACCGCGTGGAAAGACTCCTCGGGCCTCTGCCGCCCTCGGAGGGGCCCCAGAGGCCGAAGAAGCCCTTCAGGCGGCGGGGAAGGGACCGGCCGGGTGTAAGAGGGTTCGCTCACTCGGCCGATGTCGCTAACCTCCCCCTGAACCCAAGACTGGACAATTGTTCCTTGTTATGGTCAGTTTGTGGTCTCCGAGAAGGGGCCGATGATGGTCCATGCCATGATAGACTCCGGGGCCACCAACAACTTCATCGATGCAGACTATGCCAAGTCCGCTGGATTAAAATTTCTTGATCTCCAAGAGCCCAAGGGTGTCCAGACTATCGATGGGAGAGTTCTGAAAACGGGGGCTGTAACTCAGTATACAGCTCCTACCAGGATGTGGACTAGCTCCCATAAAGAGGACATTTCTTTTCTTGTGACCAAGCTCCCAGATTTCCCCATTGTCCTGGGCATTGTGTGGCTCTCGCTCCACGACCCCCAGATCTCCTGGGCAAAGAGGAATCTAATTTTTCTTCGGACCATTGCCAGGGCCACTGCATGACGGCTCGGGCGTGCCTGGCCCAAGAAGTGGAGAATGTGGCCACCCTGCCCAAGAAGTATGCCGGCTTTTGGGATGTCTTCAGTGAGAAGGAGGCGGAACGCTTGCCTCCGCACCGGCCCTATGACTGTGCCATTGAACTGCAACCGGGGGCCCCCATCCCGCGGGAGACTCTATCCTCTCTCGGAACCAGAGCAACAGGCTCTCCGAGATTTCCTGGATGAGAATCTGCGGAAGGGGTTCATTCGGCCCTCCCAATCCCGGCCGGGGCTCCGATTCTTTTTCGTCAAGAAGAAATCGGGGAGTTGCGGCTTTGCAATGACTACAGGGAACTCAACAAGATCACGATCCGGAATCGCTATCCCTGCCCTTGATCCCCGAGCTCTTGGAGCGGATGCGGGGAGCTAAGGTGTTCACTAAACTGGACCTGAGGGGGGGCTTACAACCTTGTCCGGATTCGCCAGGGTGATGAATGGAAGACGGCCTTCCAGACCAAGTGGGGCAGTTTCGAATACCTGGTGATGGGATTCGGTTTGTGCAACGCCCAGCATGTTTCCAACATTTCATGAATGACATTTTCCGAGACCTGTTGGACCGCTATCTGGCGGTCTACCTTGACGACCTGCTGATTTTTTCTCCGGATCAGGCGACCCATGATCGCCATGTCAAGGAAGTGCTCCAGAGACTGAGGGCCCACGGGCTCTATGCCAAGCTGGAGAAATGTGCTTTTGACTTGCGTGAGGTGGACTTTCTGGGCTACCGTATCTCTCCTACGGGCATTGCCATGGATGACACCAAGGTCCAAGCCGTGGTCGACTGGGCACCCCCTGCTAGCAAAAAAGACATTCAAAGATTCCTGGGCTTTGCCAACTACTACAGAAAGTTCATTCCTGACTTTGCCAAGTGGGCTGATCCGATCACCCAGTGTTTGCGGGGAAAGGTGCCGTTCCGGTGGACTCCGGAGGCGGATGTGGGGTTCCGCAAGTTGAAGCAGCTGTTCACCACTCAGCCGCTTTTGCAGCACCCCAACCCCCGCACCCCTTTCATCGTCCAGGCCGATGCTTCGGATGTGGCGGTGGGAGCGATCCTGCTACAGCCTCAGGGGACGGACTTGTTACCCTGTGCCTACTATTCCCGGCAGCTGACGGCTCCGGAAAAGAACTACACCATTTGGGAGAAGGAACTTTTGGCCATCAAGGTGGCGTTTGAAGTCTGGAGACACCTGCTTGAAGGGGCCAAGTTCCCGGTGGAGGTTCACACCGACCACCGGAACTTGGAGCATCTGAAGTCCCAGCGCAAATTGAACCAGAGGCAACAGAGATGGTCCCTGTTCTTTGAGCGATTCAATTTCCGCATTCACTATGTGACCCCCAAGCAGACCAAGCAAGCTGATGCGCTGTCCCGAAAGCCGGAGTATGTTCGTGAGGGCGACGGGCCGTCCGAGGCCCGGTTGCTTAAAGCGGAGAACTTTGCGGCTGCTCGGGCGCTTCCTGTCAACCCTCCGGTGGCCCCGCCGGCCCCTGGCGACAAGAGACCCTTGAGTGTGCGTGTCCAGGCTCGCCAGCGGACCGATCCGTGGGTACAGGAGCAACTGACCAAGGGCCTCAAGCCCCTTTCCAGGTAAAGAACGGGGTGCTTTACCACCGGGACTCTGTCTATGTTTCCCCTGGGCCCGAGCGGGCGGACATTCTCAAGCTTTGCCACGATAGTCGGGCCGCCGGCCATTTTGGGCTTTTCAAGACTCTGCAACTGGTCCTACGGGACTTTTGGTGGCTTAAAGTGCGGAGGGATGTGGAGGACTATGTGGGATCCTGCCCTGTGTGTCATCGGGCTAAGAACCAGGGGGGCAAGCCGGCCGGTTTGCTCCAGCCGCTTCCGACCCCCCTCTGCCCCTTGGAAGATGATTTCGGCCGATTTCATCACCGACCTCCCCAAGTCCAAGGGCTTCACCACGATACTGGTCGTGGTGGACTGTTTCACCAAGATGGGACACTTCATCCCCTGTGTGGGGTGCCCACTGCCAAAGAGACTGCTGATATGTTTGTGCAACATGTGTTTCGGCTGCATGGACTTCCACAGAGCCTGGTGACTGACCGGGGCACCCAATTCACTTCCCAGTTCTGGAAGGCTGTCCAGAAGTTGTTGGGGATTGATGTGCGGATGTCCACGGCTCATCACCCGCAGACCGATGGCCAGACCGAAAGGGTCAATGCCACCTTGGAACAGTACCTGCGCTGCTATGTCAACTATCAGCAGAACAATTGGGCGTCCTTGTTGTCCCTGGCAGAGTTTGCTTACAACAACGCGACGCAGGAATCCATCAAAGAGACTCCTTTCTTTGCTAACTATGGACACCACCCTCGGTTCTATCCGCCGGTGGACCCGTCCGGAGACGTTTCCGAGGCTAAGGATTGGCTTCGAGCTCACTGCACTCCAAGACTTGCTACGCACTCAATTGGACCAGGCGAAAGCTGACTACAAGCGGATGGCTGATCGGCGGCGCCAGGAGGGTCCTGACATCCTGGTGGGGGATAAAGTTTGGCTGTCCACCAAGAATTTGCCTACGCAGCGACCCAGCCGCAAGCTGGACGCAAGATTTTTGGGTCCCTACAAGGTTTTGGAGAAGGTGGGGCCTGTGTCCTTCAAACTGCAGCTCCCAGCGGACATGAAGCTCCACCCGGTGTTTCATCGTTCGTTGCTCCGCCCGGCGAAGGGGGTGCGGCCTGACGTGACGCAGCCGCCTCCTCCCCCTGTGATGCGGGAGGGCGGAGAGGAGGTCGAGGTGCAGGACATCTTGGATGCCCGCCTCCGTTACAGGAAGTTGGAGTACTTTATTGACTGGAAGGGTTTTGGCCCGGAAGAACGTGCTTGGGTCAAGGCTCGAGATGTTCACGCCCGGAGTTGGTGGCTCGCTTCCACCGCAAGTATCCTGACAAGCCCAAGCCCGGGGCGGCCCAGGGGCCCTGAGGGGGGATAGTGTAGCACCCATGGGCCCGTCCGTGCCACGGGGGAGGGGTGACGCACCGGGGGTCCCGTTGGCATTGGGACCTGCACAGGCTGAAAGGGACTCGGAGGATGAGTTGGAAGGCCCAGAGCAAGACTGGTCAGCCGTACCTTTGCCCAGTTCACCTGTAGAGAGTTTAGCCTGGGATCTTGAGTGGGAGCATTCTCCCGGGGAAGGAGCGGACCAGGTGGAGATGGGAGGCAGCGAAGCAGATAGCGGAGATAGTTATGAATTCCCAAATGGCCGAGGTTCCCAAGAGCTGGCCGAGCAGCAGATGGAGGCTAGCGGCTGGGAAACTCCGGGGGAGGCTGCTTCTCAGGAAGATAGCGATACTAGGCTGGAAGAGCGGGGCCGTTCTCACAACAGGCGCAGGGACATAGAGGAGGGCAGGAGGAGCTGGCATCTGTCCCTAGACCGTCACCGTTCGGAAAGTAGAGACTGGAGACGCCGGGCCCTAGATCGTCGGGGTTCCAGGCCGAGGGATTAAGAACGGCCCCGTGGGAACTGATCGTCAGTTCTCCGGCCACGTCTTTACTGAATAGGCGCGAAGCGGAGTGGGACCACAAGCCAACAGTGGTCATCAAGCCTTGCCTTGCCTTTGCCTTGTTTCTTGAGCCGCAGTGGATTGCGGCACCTTGCCCTGTTTCCTGATTCGCATTGGTTTGCGAAACCTTGTCCTGTTTCCTGATTCGCATTGTATTGCGAAACCTTGCCACGCTTCAAGCTATTTGCTACGTTACTTTGGACTACTTGCTTATTATTGGACTATTTACTCTTTGGAACTGTTTTTATATACTCAATAAAGTAGTTAGCCTTTGCTACGTCTCCGTGTGTGTGTTAAAGGGGCAGTTCTAAGTCGGCGATTGTGACAGTAATGTAATGCACTATTTAAAAAAAGAAAGAAATTAAGATGAGCACCATCCCCCAGTGTCGGACATGATAGACTTAATGTCAAGGGGAAACCTTTACCTTTACTTTTTAACATCACTGTATGAATTTCCCACCCCATCAGTCATGTGCTTACTCCCACTCAATACAAGTGAAATTTAGAATTACTTCATGCATCATCTGATAAAACATGGACAATTATAGAGAAGTAGGACATTATGCTGGATAAATGCTTGGGATGTTTCAGTTTCCCTAAGTCATTTACTTTCTTTTTGCCATATTTTCTTCTCAGGTGTGACAATAAAATGGTATGATGCAGATTTACAAATGCATCTTTTGCTTTCTAGAAAAAATGTGGTTTACTATTCTTTAAAAAGATGTTGATGATAATGATGATGATGAGCCAACATCAACATGGACCATGACACAACCTCTGACTACTGTGATGAAAAGAACTGACAGAAGGTAACGGTAAGGGTTTAGCACTGCTGAACAATCATGACATTGTCTTAAAAATAAGGTTACTTAATCTACCCATATTGACTTTTTTGCATAGCTGAATTTGTTCAGTCTACCTCATACTATTACATTAACTTGTTTCCAGCATTTGAGGGCACATTGATCATGCAATGACAGGAATACATTTTACTCCTGACAAAAATATTTCCTCAGAAGATTTTCTGTAAAGGCCCTTGTCCATCCAGCTCTGCATGAAGAGAAATATTCCATAGGACTGGAAACTATATCTGTGTTGATTTTTCTAGTCATGTTAACAGATCTTTCAGTGTTAACAGCTGTACTGTATCATAACTGAATGCATGGAGTCTAACAGTGGAGCCTGCCACTGTAAAACTGTTCAGTGTATTCATTATACTTTCATGAATGACTGAAATAGCCTTATGGGATCCCTTGGCCAATATCACACAGTGAATGAGACACAACTGATGTTGAAGGATCAGAACAAAGGAGAACCTCACAACCTCTGAGGATGCTTGCCATAGATGCAGGTGAAACATCAGGAGAGAATGCTTCAAGAACATGGCCATACAGCCCGAAAAACCTACAACAACCCAAGGAGAACACTGGCTGTAAACAACCATGAAAATTGGGAAGAGGGGAAAATTAAGTGATTTCTTCCTGGAATAAATGTTGAACAAAATCCAATCTGGAACAGCTCAGATGCATCCAACATATTTAACATTTCTTATAATTTGATCTTTAGAAATGTAAACTATCTAAAGTTAAATACTTAGATTTGTAGTTTCCCAGTTTGTATAATATAATATCTATTCTGACATTTTAAAAGTCTTGTTTCTTTAGAATCCCAATTCCAGAGGCAGCATTTTTAAAACTGTACACAGCACTGTGATATTTACTAACATGCTTTCTATATTCAAGCACATATATATATTTCTGGTAATGATTTTAATATGGATCTTTCTTTTTAAACATTTCCATAAAGAAGAGCTACATACCCCAAAACACGGTTCAGTTGTGGACTTTTTAAAAATAAAAAATGCATTAATAAATATTCTGAGCACTTCTAATAGTCTGCTTTGCATAATTTTCTACCAGCAGTTGCAAAAAGCAATCAATGAGACAGATATTCCGTGCAGTAAGAATAAGTATTACAACCATTTTCAGTAGTCCATAAACTTCTTGAGTGTAGTAAAATGTAGAATTTACATCCTTAAGATAGCTGGGGCTGCTCTGGTGATTCTCACTATTCCTCTTTACTTCTCCTCCCAATCCTCTCATTAAACGTGCGTGTGTGAAGGCATGCAACCTACCCTGAAATTCTCATTTTCCTTATTGTTTCCCTTTAACATAAAACAGAGTGAAGAGTACATGTATTCAAAATCTCATATAGTAAGTCACAGACAAGTAAAAAGAATCCAGCTATTGAATGACTGAATGTAATCAAAATGTTCTCTTCTTATAGTGCTGTATGTATAAATCTTGTGCACTTCCAAGCATGCCCAGAATCTGTCTGCTATGGCTTTAGATAATGAGAAATTATATTCCCAGTGTCTCAGTACTTAATGGTTTGAGAAATCAATTTGTTTTTCAAGTTCTCCTGATTAGAATCAAAGACACAAGGGTTTAAAACTTTTGAGGCCCATGCAGCTAGTATTACTGTTTTCATGTAACACTTATGGGGGAGTCTGGCCAGAAGGCTAGCTGAGCTTCATTTTTCAAAGCTTTCTTAGAAAAGAAAAGCTCTGTACAAGCATTATCTTTCCAAGCATTACCTAAGAATTCTTAGAAAACTGGACTATTTTCACAGCAATCTGGAATAAATATGTCAGTTGTCTCTATCATATATTTCAAAAGATTCAAAGGGATAAAACTGCATGCAAATGTAAAATAGAAACTGAAGCAATAGTTTAAAATAGTAAAATAAAAATTGAAAACTGCAAGGCCCTGATGCGAAGAATCCTGATGAAAATGTTCATAGAGTGAGGAATATTTTATATCGAATTTGCGCATGACATTTTTGTGTTAGAAACAGCCTTTTCTGTGCAGAAAATAATATATATGTGCAAATAATAGTTACTTGCACATAAAATACTGACATCTAAAATTATGAAGAGATCACTTTCTGCTCAAGAACCAGCATTTTCCTGTGAAGACATAGCTTTTCTCTGGACAAAAAAAGTAACATGGAAATATTTTTCAAACTGTGAAGAGTTCTTGAGAACTTCACAGACTACAGGAATGCCTTATTTAAATACTTTCTCATACTGGGAAGAATGAAAAGCAGAATGGTATAGTGATTTAAGAGTTGAACTAGAACAAAAATTCAATGAGTGAATCACACTCTCTCAGCCACAGAGGAACACTAAGGCAACCCTCTTCTGAACAAAACAAACACAAAAACCTGAAGAAAATTGCTTCAATTACTCATTGAATCCAAAGAATCACATTCTTTTAATTAATTGTAGCTTTCTGACTATAGAGCTTGGTTATAAAAAAAGGGGTTGTCTTGTTCTGTCCGACCATCCCCCACCCTATAACAATGATGCTTTTAATAACATTGAATAAATCAGCATATAAGCCTTTTGTTCACGTGTGCCAGATTTTCTAATTTAGATTTTCTTTACATTAAACCAGCTGGTGGTTGCTGAACTCTTTGCATTCTGGTGCTTTTGTTGTGCAGAAGGGCTGTTAAAGGAGGCTTACTTTGGGGAAAACGAGGTGGATTGTCATTGACATCAGTCAGGGTGATGTTCACTGTTGTGGTCCCTGATAATCCACCCATCTGGCCTCCCATGTCTTTTGCCTGGATAACAACTTGGTACTGCTCTCTGTTTTCCCTGTTCATGTTTGGTAAAGCAGTTCTGATGATTCCTTGAAACAAAGAAATAAGTGGTTGTTAGTGCTCACAATACAGGTATCATTCAAAGTTGCATTACAAACACATACACATATACGGACACACATTTTGAAGTAATATAGCCATTCTAAAATTTCAAAAGATATTTTATAAACTGGAATAATTCAACAGAAAAGGCTGAAACTCAGAAAACTGATAAGCAAAAAATAGGGGTGTCCTATTTATAAAATGATAGAATGTCTGATGTAGTATTTTAAATGGTGAGATTTTTTAAAATTAATTATTAATACTTCATAGTACAGGAAAGCATATAAATAAGAAAAATAATTTATACTATGCAGTTGTATGGATGTTTCTGTGTTATTTGTTACTATGTATTTTTTGTCTGTATGTTAATTGTCTTTGACGTGTCTTGTCTGTTTGCATCATTAAAAATTAACTAAAAAAGAAAGAAATTGAATGCATTCCAGTGTTCTGTTATAACAACAAAAATAAATATCCATCCACATGGAATAAACCCTTGTATATATACATTTAGTACATGGAATTTAGTACATGGATTTTTTTTTAAAAAAACACATGGTAGAACATTCAAATACGTCTTTCTCACCTAGATTACAAAGTGGTACTATCTAGAATTATTTATTTATTATTCAATTTTATATTCCGCCCTCCCTGCAGGGTCGGGGCGGATCACAGCAAACAATAAAACATACAATAGAACATGCAATAAAAACATCAGATAAAAACACAATCCATGACAAAATGCCAGCAGATTATATCAATTCATTTTGCATAAAATGTACAGAACAGCTTTCACACTACATTGCACTTAACCCTCCACTTTTTTTTCATGTACAAAATCTATCAATATGATTTTCACATTTCTCACACACCCGGAATTTCCTTCCTGAAATTATCAGGTCATGGCACACAGTTGAAAAATAGCTGTGACTGTTCTGTTTCCTTAACATTCTTATCCAAGGCAAATAAAAATTGTAACAAAATAATATTCCTATTCCTGACCTGTTTCTGGTTCCACTGAGAAATATGGTTGGCCTTGAAGTATGCTGTAGATGATTCTGGCACTATTTCCATAGGAAGGGTCATCGGCATCCGTGGCTGTGACTTGCACAACAGAAGTACCTATAATATTCAGATAGGACTTAGTTCTGCATGCTGTTAGAAGATGAGAGTACTACACACATTATTCAAAGAAACACTGAGTTCACTTCAGTTGTTTTTTCTCTGCTGATAGAAATCCACATTTTTAACATAAGTATTTTCTGAAGAAAACTAAAAGACCTTCCATTGAACCTAATAAGAATATTTTTAAGATAGCAAGAACAACTAATGATTGATCCATTGTGGGAAAAATAATTACACTGGATCCTACAGGGACTGGTTGGAGGCACCAGTTTATATCATCAGGAAGTCCATGTGAATCCATCATTACATTTGAAGTCCTGAGGGTAGGTCAATTTTTTTAATTGACCCAGATAATGATTATGAATAGTAAAAGGTACTCAACATGGTGAAGCCCTTGGGATGCATCTATGCAACTCAGCATCATTTTAACAGCTATGAAATCACAATGTAGTTTGGTGATGTACCAGCATTCATTGGTAGAGAAGAGTAAATAACAGCTTCCAGGATTCTGTAGCATTGAACCATGGCAGTTAAAGTGGTGTTAAACTGCAGTGAATCCACAGTGTGGATAAACCCATGGCCAGAGTTAGGGATAGAAAACTCCACAAACCAAATCAGGAGGCTGATATACAAGTATAGTAAATAAATAAATAAATAATATAACCAAAAGGTCATAATTTTCTCTATATGAGGCAACACTGTTATTTAAAAAATAATTACAATATAGGCAGTCCCCAGGTTACAAACATCCAACTTACAAATTACTCATAGTTACAAACGGGTGTGTGATAACAATAAGTGAGAGATCTACCCCTCAGAGGGGAAATTCAACTCTTAAAGAGTTATGGAGAAATGGTGTCTCTACTGAAGCTTTAGCACAATCTTTGTTTCCACAACAAGCCACATTTTTTGACATCCAATTGTCACAGGGACAAAAAGTGAGGTGAGGTCTTCTGAACAGGGACATAGAGAGCAAAGCAAATACCACAGAGGTATTACCTCTTCCCTATTATCTAAAGCATGCATGTATGCATATATGTATACAAGTGTGTGTGTGTGTATGTGTACAGTTACACTTAAAAATGTACCTGTTCTGATTTACATATAAATTCAACTTAAGAACAAACCTACAGAACCTATCTTGTTTGTAACTTGAGGACTGCCTGTATAGTGTAAGCAAAAAAAAAAACAAAGCAAATGTGTGGTCTATAAGTGAAAAAAAAAACCCTTCAGGAACAGTTTTCATTCATTTTGTTCATTTTGTTAATGTTTTAATAATGGGATATTAATGATGTGACATTTGAGTGCTCCAGCACTTTACATCAAGCATTATGATATAAGAAATAGAGAAAAACAAATAAACCAACAAATCTAAAAATGGCAACTGGAGGCTTGGGCACTGTAGTCCCTGTAGTTACATGATGCAGTCTTGTTAAGAGCTTTCTTGTTGTTGGGATATATAGTTATGGCTTCATTACAGGCTCACAAACTAGAGACAATGTCAGATATAATAAATGTTCAGCACTTTTTGTTTGATTTTTTAATCATGGAAAGGAATGGTAGTATAGAATGCACACCAATGCCAAGGCATACACATATAAACAAATTGTCAAACATACAAACATATAAGGGTATATAGTGTCCATTTGTTGAAACAAACAGAGGACTTCATCCCATAGGATAAGTCAAGTGTTTGGGAGAGTAGGTTTTCTCTTAAGTTTTGCCATATCCAGTTTTAAAATTCAATGAAAGATTTTCCTATTTCCATCACACCCTATTCTTTGCTATGTTTTCTTTAAAATTTATCTTGTTTGATTTGTCATCACATGGTAAAGACTTTCTGCTATCCCTTTGATAGGCAAAACAAAAGCCTGGCAGCACAGCAGGAGTTTGAGAAGCAAGAGTTCAAAAGGACTTTTATGACTGACACACGGAGGGGGGGGGGATGTTGAAAGAGCGAGCTTGCTAAGGTTACAGGGACACTAGAAGAAGTGCAGGATTTGCATGCTTGCTATTTTCTCCTGAATGTTTCCAATATTTTGTTTTCAGTCTCAAAATGATATTGGAGCAGAAAGAAATTGATTCTGCCAATTTTGGTTCCTCCCTCCACAATGACAACACCTTTTTTATTTACAAACGGGCAAAGGGGGGATTTCCATCACATGATAAATTGGGTGTTTTACACGTCTCTAATGTAGGGAATTGAGGAATAAATCACTTGCCAATAAACTCAGGAATTGTAGGGAAAACCAACACTTTAGAAACTGCAAGCCCACATTTGAAGCTTGTCTCATGTGAAGGGCACCATCAGTGGCAGTTTTGTAAATATGTAGAAATGCTTATTTAATTGTGTGTGATGGTCAAGAGAGCAACCTCTGCAGAATGCCAGTATCTGTGATGGTTTTCATTATTTTAGTTGCTAGTCAGTGTACATAATAGCAGACTCGATAAGTAATCACATAGCCTGACCTGGTAGCACCTTTGTATGACTTCTGTGCAGTCCTAAGTATAGAGAAGAATGGTTGGCATCCATAAGAAAGAATGAAAAATACAGTGTTGACCCTCCCAGACCTTGTGCCACTGCTGCTAGGACTTTATATTTCAAATGATATGAGTGGTCAAAATATATGCATGGGATAAGTATCTCTTCCATATCCTCCCCAAACTCTTAAGCTTTTGGGATGGTGTGAGGACTCACCCATTTTATGCTAGGCCGAGACCAGCATGGCAGTTTGGCATCCATGGAAAACAGGATAGCCAGGAAAGGGGGAGTGGCTTGGATCCTTCTCAGGGAGTGGGAGAAAAAGAGAGCTGCCTGAGAGTAGCTCAGAGCTGAGGGGAGGAGCTGAGCTGCTAGAGAGAAAAAGAAGTGTAGCTTATTCAGCAGTCAGTTGTCAGAGCTGTAAGAGAAAGCAGTCTCTTGACAGAGCCGAGAGTGAGCAGTCAGGAAAGACAGTTGTCTTATAAACTGACAAAAAAAGTTATGTGTGAAGCTGACAGGTAGTCAGTCACAGGCTTGTGGAATCTCTAGGGCTTAGAGATCAGCTCACATATCTGGAGAAGCCTGCTATAGGAAAATTCTAGGATAGAGTTAGTAGCTAGGGTGCTTCTGGTAGACTGAGTGTTAGCTCAGGGAACTAACTAGGTTAGTTAGTTGAAGACTACTCACATCTAGTTTTAATATTAGAGTGAGGGAGATTTGAGAGACAAGTTTTTGAACTGTCTAGTTTTGTAACGAAGTTCTAAGAAACCAATCTTAAGTAACCAATACGCTCTAGAACCATTTTGTATAACCAGTACGCATTTGTGCCTCTCAAGATCTACTTGTTAATTAAATAAACATCATTGTTGTTAACTTTACCAGAAAGCTTTCAGTGTGCCTCATTACCTCAGTGTGTGCCAGTTCCAGCCTTCCCACATTCCCAGTCAAAGGGAAAAGAGTTTACCTCAGCAAACCTCTTTGTTTATTTGTAGATTTGGAGCCTAGCTTAAATATTATTTTAAAAGAAATCCTAAAACACATTTGTTTCGGTTGGTGGCAGCGTCCTAGTGGTTAAAGCCTCCTAGTTTTATAGCCCAGGTCGTCACAGATGGCAATGTATAAGTGTAGCAGACATATTAACTGTGTCACACTGAGCCATAGGACCCTGCAGCCATATAAGAATGGTTGAGATAGATGCCCAAGATCTATTGGACACACTGGTCTGGCCTGCTAAGCAACCCTGCTTTTAAATAGGGTCCAGCCAAAGATGGTGCCAAGGCAGACCCTGCCTTCTGACTAGCTTGCCAACTGGGAGTGCACCAAACGGAGCAGTGCGAAGGGGCTCCTGGGAAGAGGGAACCCTCATGAAGATGGCGGGGGATGAGGAGGGTCATCTGCTGCAACGTCCTTGCTTGGTAAGTCAGGCAGGGGATTTAGAGCAACATCACACTCAACAATAAAACCTTATTTCTCCAGTACCACTCTTCTTGGGATTGGTCTGCAGGTTTATGGAGGCACAGCAGTTCCCTGGAACTTCAACTGCTGCCCTGAGACCAGACAACTCTGTTTGATACTTTGGTAAAGAAGTCATGGCCACATTTTTTACAGGGATGGGGCTAGCACAAATTAATCCATCATAGATAAAAATGACTGATCATTCAAGCAGGAAGTGGGGGCAATAACTTTATAATGAATAATTTGGCCAGCTTTGAAGGCACAGCAAGTTCTACCCTGTAGCTTCCCTGCTTTCCCTTTTGCCATGCTGAAACGTCTGATCCTCTAATCAGGTGGAAGACTAATCCGTTCCAATCAATTTGAATTTATTAAGGGTCCTTCCTTCTGTTTCATCTCTACATTTAGCCATTTTAGAAACTGTGCAGCCTTCAAAGGATTCTGAGGAAAAATTAAAGTGAGCCTTGACTCACCCTTGCAGCATTACTCAGCTTGTTACATTTCTGCATTTTCTACTGTTACTTTTTTTTTTTGAAAATCATCTTATTTCTTGCCTGCCAGCCATTTTTTAATCCCTTTCAATGGCACACCCGTGTGCTACGCTTTGCAGATCAAAATCTTTTGAAGAGCCAGGAGTCCCGTTTCAAGGCACTGCAGAATGTCAGAAGAAATTCCAAACAAATTGTGTGGCACTGTTTTTCATTTCTATTTTGTCTATTTGTTTTAGGTTTAGTTTGTAGGTTTTTATTTTCAGTTTAGGAAAACACAGATGTATTAATGCCATCTTTCATATATGGCAATTGGCAGACTCTTCAACACAATGATCCACTTCAGGGGGATGGGGGGTGGGTGGGATTAAGTTAACATGCATTATTAACCTATGGATGTGGGAGAAAAATACATTTCTGATACAGTGCCCTCTGTGCAAATATATCATCTCTATGATTTCCATTTGAAGAATTTCATTCCCAATGGATATTACAGTGAATACATTATTGCCACCAGTTTGTTGAATGATGCCTCTTACTACACACACACACACACACACACACACACACACACACAGAGGTTTTAAATTAAAAAAATTAAGTAATGGAAGGGGGAAATTAAATTTTATTTGAAAGTAACAAGATCCACCTTCAGTGTTCAACTTGGCAAACTGGTCACCCAGGAGATATCCATAACTGAGTATAAATTGAAGTTGAAATGAAGCAGCTATACCATTTGTGGGTAAAGTGTATCCCTTGAGACTTGTTGAACTGCAGTCTAGCCAGCATAGCCAAAGATGAAGAACATTAAGAATTTAATACCTGAAGGACCACATCTTTCCCATTCCTGATCTAAAAGCATGAAATCAAGTTCAGAGAATAAGAATTAAAGAGAGTTAGAGGAAAACTAAATAATATTATTAGCATATCCCACTGAATCGGTGAAGAATAATTGATTATTAAAGATTATGAAAGATATATCTGTCTATAGTTGTTGTCATGACTTTAATTGCAGTATTTGGAGGCAATCTTTTATGCAAACAGCACCTCCTTTGCACAGAAGAATTGGGTATTCTTCTTAAGAAGAGTGAATCTGTATTAATTTTGTTTATTGATGTTTTGTAAGACTATATATATTTGCCGTGTAGATTCATTTCCTAGCCTAAAGCACAACTTGAGCAATTTCTGAAATTTGATTTCTCGACTGTTGTATTTTCCTGGCTTCTAGAAACATTGAACAGAATGAGGAGTGTTATAACGAGGGTGCAGCAAAGCAACAGTTATTTTGCAAGATTGTTGTATGAAGCTGTCAATATTTATGCTTCTGAGGAATTACACAAATAATTTAAGAAACAGTAAAATATTGTCTTTTGGTGTTTCTTTAGGTTTGGGAAAAGGTATTCAAACTCCACGAGGACAAATGAAGGAAAGACAAAACTCGCCCTGTTAGGAGAAATCATTGTAGATCTGGTAGCAGGAAAGAGGACATATCCTACTAATGATGGAGTGAATAAAAAAGCCTGCCGAGAGAGGGAGGAGGTAGCCCCTATAAATAGATTGTTGGACTTCAGAAGAAGAAGACAAAAGGAACACCAGCTCAGAAACATAGCAATATAACTGTTGCAGCCCTCCTGTGAACTTAGAGGGTGGTCCCACCTGTGTGAAGTTTGCATTGATATCTCTGAGGCAGGAGGGCGGAACAGATTAGAAGGCTGAGAGACCAACTGGGAAGGATGACAGCAATCAGCAACACTGAGAAAATCATAGCTTCCGTAATTCAGATGTAGAGCTGCAAAACCAAGACAGACCAAAGGCAGGCAAAGAAATGAAAGACAAAGAATAAGTAGGTTAGGAGAGACAAATGAGGGAAGTGGAAAAAAGTGCAGAGCTATGAAGCCTTCCCTTGGCCTCTGTATACCAACAGAAAAGCCACAGCAAAGAAAGCTGGCTCACCAAAAGACAAAGAATGTACATGGGATTTCAAGATGCAGCAGAGGAAGTGAAGAGATAATAAAGGATATTCCTCTACAAGCTGTTGTGGCACAAGAGACAAAGGCCAATGTGTAGGGAGCTCCTCACAATGCAGCTTAGTATAGATCCTCTAGATCTTTTAATCCATCCCCGAGACTCCTGCATAATCACTGATTGTTTCATAGACAGTGGATTAATATTTAGGACATAAGCAGTACTTGTGAGGCAGTGTGTGAGAGAGTTCAACAGCTGGTGTTGCAGGATCTTGTTAATCAGGCAACCATAATATGACAGTGTCCCAAAGCCACTATGCATCATTGCTGTAGGGGACGCTTTAGCTTCCCGGCACCATCACCCTACACAAATCATATGTAACCTGATTTTTGCTTTGCTGCTTATCAGAAAAATCTGCCTAGCATGTCTTTCTCACCCTGCTCTGTCTAGCAGACTCCTCCGGTATTAAGAGGTTACATTTGTTTCATACCTTGTTGCTTTGCTCTACAGTCATTTCAGTACTTAAAGGTCATGGGGCTGCAGGGCTGTGATGACTTGAGAGTCTCCCCCACAAGGGAAGTTGTTTGTTAGAAGCACTTTGTCACACTGCAGTCATCCATTTAATGGTTTCCCTACTACAAGTTGCAAACTCATATTTGTGTGCTGGACTGATAGACACTGTCTGTTCCCCAAATCCAGGCTTAATTCAGTTGTGCAAAGAGGAAACAAGATTGCCAGAGCCCAACTGCCTTCTGAGATATACTGTGCACTCTAACTTTTTACTGCAATTTTTAAAAAAAGTTCCTCTTAGGGACATTAATGATCAGAATTTCCCCCCAAAATATTTACCACATAACAGCTTTGTACTTAGTGTAGTAATGGTTGATGTTTCTCTCTTTTTTCTGTATGTGTTATTTTCTAGTTGGCTACACTATGGAACAAATGTCTGCCCACCACCATCCTAATTCAACATTCAAATTATTCTTACTTTGTAGGAAGTAGGGCAGAATCAGAGGAGATTAAGGAGATGCTTTTTAACTGATGTTTTAAACAGAGTGGCTATATACTGAATATTGATGGTTACTAATTGTATTGTGAGAATGATAACAGCTCCTGTAAAATATTAATCAAACAACAGCAAAAAACGTATATTTTATTTCTTCTATGGAAGTGAACACTGATCTCCTCACAGACAGATTATCTTGGATGGCATGTTAAAATGATGCATATTTTAAGAACTTCATTTTCAAGACCTGATCATACTAGTGTCAAAAGGTAATTAAAATCAAAAGATAGGGTGACGGGTTGAATGCGGGAGGAAAAATATACAATGCAGCTCATTGGATAACCTTTTCCAGTAATCTTTAAACATGTTTTGACACATTACAGCTGGGATGGGGAAATATGTCACCATGAATTTTACTAGACTGCAGCTTCATCCACCAGCTTTCCATTGTGAAACTGGTTATGGATGATTAGAATGATAACTAATAAGGCTGTGTGTGGTATTCCAGCCTAGTGGTTCGGGCCAGACCCCGGGGGTCCCGGGGGTGCCCAGACAAATGCCAGCTGATCAAGGGCAAGGTGGGGCTGGATTAGATGACCCAGGGCAGAGTGAGGGAGAATGGTCGAATGGTTATGCATCTTCTAACGAGAGCCTGCAATGGGATAATGACTGGATGGAGAGATATCAAATGGAGGATGAATTGGCAGAGGAATCTATGGAGGAGGATTCCATATTATGGAGGGTTAGGTTCCCAGGAAAGAATACCTACTCCCTTCCCGGATCAACCGATGGGAGAAAGGGAGCTGCCAGAGTCCCACTCTGATAATGGTGCAGCTGGCCCCGCTAACGAGCAGGTGTTTGATAAAAGGTCTAATATCAGAGATTCCAGGAAATCGTGGAGCTTTAGAAAGGGGGTGAGATGGGTACCCCAAGACTAGCTTCTATATTAGCCTTGGTTTTTGGACTCTTAGTCAGATTTGAAGCCACGTTTGGTTTGGATCACGTCTTGCTGCCAAGTTTCCAGGGAACCGTTGGAACGGTTCTGTAGCAACCCAGTTCCCTTTCGTGCCTGGGGGGCAGGGGGCGGCCCCGGGGGTCCCGTTTGCATTAGGGCCAGCTCCAGCTGATGAGGACATGGAGGAAGGGGATGATGAGTTAGCTGGGCCTTCATCTCCCACAGAGAGCTTGGCCTGGGATGATGGCTGGCCTGATGGCTATGATAGCTGGGAAAGTCAGGCTGACACTGAAAGTGCTGACTCCGATAATCAGTATGAGAAACCAGGTGGTTACGGGTCGCAGGAAAGGGTCAGGGAAACAGCGGAGGATGAGCCCATGGAAGCTGAAAGGGAGTCTGGCTCTCATGAAGATAGCGACCCAGGTGCTGGGAGGCAAGGACAGAGCTTTGATAGGAGACAGAGCATCGAGTCTAGCAGGAGGGAATGGCACCGAAGCCTAGAGCGCCAGAGGAGCGCTAGGTCCCGAAGCACAGATTGGCGCCGCAGCCTAAGGCGGCGAGGGTCTCAACAGGGGAATTAAGTATAGGATCTGTGGGAACGGATCCTCAGTTACTCGGCCACTTCTGATCTGAAGGGAGTGAAGCGAGTGAAGATTCACGGAGCCAGGTCTGAGGCTCGTACTGTGCCAAGAAGTTTCTTGGGCTTGATTTCATGAACTTTGCCTTGTTTGCCTTGCCACGGACCAAGTCTGTTTTGATCCGCATTGTTTTGCGGAGCATTTGCCAAGCTTTTGCTTTTGGATTTACCTAAGAACACTTTGCCTTTTTGATTGCAACTTTGATACTTTTTTGGACAATTGTTCTTTTCACCTGTCTTTTATTATTCAATAAATAGTTAGCTGATTACTGTCTCTCTGTGTGTGATTAAGGGGCCGGGCCGAGACCCTGCATCGTGACAGGTTCGGATTCAAGCCTTGTTTCTGCCGCAGTTGCGGTGTGAGCGTTGGTAGGCCGCTCAATAATCACACTCACTCGGGTATTGAGGAAATGCTTTATGAGTCCTTAATCCAAGGCAGTAAAAACCGTACTGAAGCCTTCCCTCCAAAATCCCTGCTCAAAACTCCCGAGCCCCTCCCTCTGGCGAAGAGCCAATCCTTGAACAGATAACCCCGGAACCCCACCCCTCTTGTCCTTTTTCGGCGGGAACTCCAACAGCTCAGAAACAACAGGGAGTAACATGGAGCTACAGAAACAACATGGAACAAGGAGAACCAAAATGGCGGCCGCGCCTCCGATCGCTCGATCCTCTTCCAAGATGGCAGCCGCGTCTTTGTCCATTGCGCTATCCCGCATTGGACAAGGCGCCGCTGACATAGCGCCCCCCTCCCGAAGGAGTCCACCGACCTGGGGGGAAAAGAAGCAAAGTATTTTCAGGGCCCTGGCTTGTCCGGGAAGGCCCTATGAAACCTTTTGACTAATCTGGGGGCCTTGACATGTTCTGCTAACACCCACTCCGGCTGCAAGTCTTTGGAAAGCCACTGCACAAAGTATTGAAGTCTGCCCCTAAGCTTTTTAGAGTCTAAAATATCCTTAAGCTCAAAGTGGGTATGTTCCCCGATCATGATCGGGACTGGGGCGCTCCCCTGTGGAGACCACTTGCGGTGGGTTACTGCCTTTTTAAGCAGGCTAACGTGGAACACCGGGTGCACCTTGCGCCACGTGTGGGGAAGGTCTAGCCTAAGGGTGACCGGGTTGACCACTTCCGTCACCCGTAAAGGGCCAACAAACTTGTCCGCAAACTTGCGGGAGGGCTGGGTCGATCGCAGGTGCTTAGTGGAGAGATATACCATGTCTCCTGCCACATAGGTTGGCTGTGGCCCTCTCCTTTTATCTGCATGCGTTTTGTAGTCTTCTCTGGCCTTCCTCAGCGTCCTTTGGATCTCTGGCCAGGCTGCGGCAACCCGCGCGCCCCAGGACTCGGGGGTGCAAGGCGGAGGTGCAGAAGTATCAATAGCTGGGAAGGGCAGGAAGTCCCGACCACCCACGGCCCGGAACGGAGACACCCCCGTGGACGCGTGGTCGGTGTTGTTATAGCAGTATTCTGCCACATCCAACAGGTTGGCCCACTGGTCCTGCTGATACGTAGAGAAGCACCTCAAGTATTGCTGGAGCGTCCGCTGAACTCTTTCGGTCGCTCCGTCTGTCTCGGGATGGAATGCCGTACTCAACGCCCGTTGGGTCCCCAGGGCGGCCAGGAACGCCTTCCAAAATTTAGCAGCGAACTGCGGGCGCGGTCACTTATGACCCGACGAGGGCTACCATGCAGGCAAAATACATGATGTATAAAGAGTTTGGCCAGCTCCGGCGCCGTTGGCAGTCGTCGCAACGGCACAAAGTGGGCCTGCTTGGAGAACAGGTCCACTATCGTCCAGATGGCGGTGAACCCCCCGCTCTCCGGGAGGTCCACTACGAAATCCATGGCTATTTCTCTCCATGGTTCTGCAGGGTCAGCTACTTGCTGCAATAGGCCCGTGGGGCGTCCCACCTTCGTTTTATTCCTGGCGCACACGTCACACTCGGCGATGTATTGTTTTGCGTCCCTCCTCATCATCGGCCACCAGAACTGCCGGGCGAGTAGCTTCAGCGTCTTTGAGAGCCCGAAGTGTCCTGCCATGAGCGTGTCGTGCCCTATTTCTAGGACCTGTGCCCTCAGGGCCTCGGGGACGTAAACCTTGGTTCCCTGGCTCCAGATGCCGTCATTCTCTTCCAGGCCTTCCGGGTGCCGGACCAGCCATTCGTCTGTGCGGGACGCTGTCTTGATCTGGTCCAGGAGAGGCTTTGCCAGCTCTCCGGCGTTTGCTTTGACGGCTGCCCGGGTGGCGGCGACCAAACCCAGTTGTGGGTTAGAGAATACGGTTCCCATCTCTCCTGGGGCCGAGTAGTCCGCATCAGGCATGCGCGAGAGAGCGTCCGCTACGACATTTTTCGGGCCCGGGATGTATCTCAACTTAAAATTGAATCTGCCAAAGAACTGGGCCCATCTCAGCTGCTTAGCGTTCAGTCTCTGGGGGGTCTGCAGGGCCTGCAGGTTCTTATGATCTGTCCAAACTTCGAAAGGGACCGGCGTTCCCTCCAGGAAGTGCCTCCAATGGGCCAGAGCCGCCCGTATGGCAAACGACTCCTTCTCCCATACGTGCCATCTTTTTTCCGTTTGGGTGAACTTCTTGGAGAGATAAGCACATGGCCTCAAGTGGCCTTCTTCATCCGGCTGGAGGAGGACTGCTCCGTATGCCGCCTCGGACGCGTCACACTGCACTGTGAAAGGCCTGCTCATCACCGGGTGAATCAACAGGGGCTGGCTGGTGAACTGCCGCTTGAGGTTCACGAACGCCTCTTGACACTGTGGTGTCCATTGAAGTTTGGCGCTAGGGGTTTTGGTCTTCCTGGTTTCTCCCAACCCCTTAGTTTTAAGCAGGTCTGTTAGCGCTAAGGTAGTCTCTGCAAAATTCGGGATGAATTGCCGGTAGAAGTTCGCGAATCCCAGGAACCCCTGCAGCTGTCTCCGCGTGCGGGGGGCTTCCCCATTCCAGTACGTCTCGCACCTTCGCGGGTCCATCACGATGCCCCGTGTGGAGATGCGATATCCCAAGTAGTTCAACTCGGTCTGATGGAACTCGCATTTGGACAACTTGGCGTATAGCCGATTGTCTTTCAGCCTCCTCAGGACTTCCCGGGTCAGCGCCACGTGCTCTGTACGGGTCTCTCTGTAGATCAGGACGTCGTCCAGGTACACGATGACCCCCTTGTACAACAGGTCTCTGAGGGTCTCGTTGATCAACTGCTGGAAGATTTTTGGCGCCCCCTTTAGGCCGAAAAGGGGTGACTAAAAACTCGAAATGGCCCAAGTGACAGTTGAAGGCCGTCTTCCAGCAGTCCTCTGGCTTGACCAGGATTCTATAGAATGCCTCTCGAATGTCTAGCTTCGTGAACAGCCTAGCCTTCCCAGCTGGGCCAGGATCTCGGACATCAAGGGGAGGGGTACGGATTCGCCGAGCTGATGGCGTTTATCCTCGGTAGTCCACACAGAGCCGGAGACTCCCATCCGCCTTGGGGCGGAAGAGCACGGGGGGCCGCCAGTGGGCTATCTGAGTGTCTAATAAAACCCTGGCCAGGTTTTTGTCTATGAACTCCCTCAGCGCCCTTTTCTCCGGCTCCGACATTGCATAAATCTAGGGTTTGGGGAGTGTCGCCCCTCTTCTATCTTAATGGCGCAGTCCATGGCGCGGGAGGGTGGCAGCTCGTCGCATTCTTTCTCGCTGAACACCTCAGCCAGCTCCAAATAGTCCTGCGGTACTCCTGCCAATTGGGCGAGCCCGGCTCCTGCCGTATTAGGACTCCCTCCTTCTCCTGGGTACTCTATCTTAGCCTGAACCTGCCCATCTCTGAAGCGCACCTCCCCTATCTTCCAGTTGATCCTCGGATTGTGTTCCTCCAACCAGGGGCTGCCCAGAATTAAGGGTTGGTTAGACATCTCGGAGATCACAAAATTGATGCGCCCTCTGTGGGTCCCTATCCGCACCTCTAACTCCCCGGTCTTTCTAGTGGCTGGCACCCCGTTGGCGAAGGTCCCATCCAGCTGCGCGAACAGGACCGGGGCCACTAACTCCCGGGGGGTCACTCCTAGCTGGGCTGCTAAGCCAGGGGACATTAAGCATCTGGTGCACCCACAGTCTAGCATGGCAGTAGCCTCGGTCTCTTTGCCGGTGGCGGGGCCGCGCACGGCTACTTTAAATGTGAGGATTCCTCCACTGGGAGGCTCCGACTCACCGCCCTGGGAAGGTGAGAACGGCCGGCCTGGCCGCACGGCAGATCGGGCTCGTTTTCCCGCCCGACTCTTCTAATCCGCTCTCCTCCGCGCCTCTCTCGTAGTCACCCCCCCCTCGGGTTGGTTGGCGCCGGGCCAACTCTCTAGCCGCCGCTCCCTTGGCCTTGGTCGTCTCGGTGTCCCGGGGTCGGGTCCGGACCCTTCTCCCCCTTCGCGGCGGGCGACCTCCTCGGGCATTCGACCGCCCGATGCCCCTCTCGGCCGCAGGTGAAGCAAGCGCCTCTCCGCGGTCTGGTTGCGTCTCGACTTGGCGACCTCCGCCGGGTTGGCGACCTCCGCCAGCCCGTTCGCATGGTTGGGGCCGGGTCGCGTGCTCGCGGGGCGTCTCGGGGCCTCCTGGGTGCCGCCTCCCGATCGCACTCCACTTGGCCGGCCAGGTCAATCCATCCTTCCAGGGTGTCCGGGTTTCTGCGGTTCAGAGCCCAATCCAGGGTCTCTCTCCTCAGTCCTGCTTTAAAATAGTCTAATTTGGTCGCCTCTGACCAATCGCGGATTTTTCCGGCAAGGGCCTTGAACGCCAGGGCGTACTCGGATACCGCCCTCGACCCCTGGTAGATCCGCTTCAATTCTGCTTTAGCTTTTGCTTCCGCGTGCGGGTCTCTAAACCGCTGCTGCAGCGCCCTCAGGAAGGCCTCAAGACCCCTAAGCTCCGGGGCATCGGTCTCGGTCATCTGGACCAACCAGTCGGCGCAGCGTTTTTCAGGTTGCTTCCCACGGCCCTCACTTGGGCCGCCTCGGAAGGAACGAGTCTCCATAGTCTTCCATAAAATTGCGGACATTGGTGACAAAAAAGAAAGGTGGCTTGGGTCTCCGTCGAACTTGACTTTTAAGTCTCTCCGATGGCCGCTTCCTTCCAGGGTCCGGTCGCTTGGGCCCAGGTTGAAGGTGGAGGTCCCCTGGCGGGTGAAATCGGCGCCGGCCCCTCCGAAGGCGGCCCTGCTGGACGGCGGTCTCTCTGCCCTCTGGGCCGCATAGCTTGACCGCCCTCCGTGCCTCGATCTTCCTCCGGTGGGGGTCCCCATGTGTCCATCCGCCTCTGCATCATTCCCATCTGCTGGCGGATGTCGGCTATGGCTCTGGCCATCTCTCCCATCATCTCCTCCATCCGCTCGCCCCGACTCGTGCCTTCCACTGGGGCCTGACCGACTCCCTCCTCGGGCCTGGGGCTCCCCTTCTTCCGCCAAGGCGTCGTCCCACAGGAGGGGAGGAATCGCGCCTCCTGGTCGCCTGCTCGGAGACAATCACAGGCCTCTCCCCCTCCGGGCCTCCAGCCGCCTCACTGAGGATCCCATCTTCCACCTCTTCGGATCCCCGCCAGCGCGGTTCCACTCGGGGCTCCTGGAGGTCTTCTTCCCTTCCACTAGACATCTCAGGGGGGGGGGTTCGCGGTCGGATCGGCTCACGACTGCGATTCAGGTTGTGAGTACGGTTTTTGTGTGAGCGTTGGTAGGCCGCTCAATAATCACACTCACTCGGGTATTGAGGAAATGCTTTATGAGTCCTTAATCCAAGGCAGTAAAAAACCGTACTGAAGCCTTCCTCCAAAATCCTGCTCAAAACTCCCGAGCCCCTCCCCCTCTGGCGAAGAGCCAATCCTTGAACAGATAACCCGAACCCCACCCCTCTTGTCCTTTTTCGGGCGGGAACTCCAACAGCTCAGAAACAACAGGGAGTAACATGGAGCTACAGAAACAACATGGAACAAGGAGAACCAAAATGGCGGCCGCGCCTCCGATCGCTCGATCCTCTTCCAAGATGGCAGCCGCGTCTTTGTCCATTGCGCTATCCCGCATTGGACAAGGCGCCGCTGACATGCGGTTGCTTTCCAAGAACCTTGTTTGGCTGCAGGAGCGACCTGCTTTATTGGGAAACTTTGCCTTGCCTTAAAGATTTGGCCTTCTTTGGACTTAAGCCTTTTATGCTTGGAACTATTGAACTATTGCATTTGCTACTTCATTCCATGGACTAATTGGATCTATCTTCTTGGACTATTCCATCTTTTATTTTAAATAAACTTATTGATTTTGCATCAGCCTGTGTGTGTGTGTGATTCGGGGGCCTGCCAGGTTCTGAGGTACAACACTGTGCGATAGATGCAAAAATTATTTCAAAACTCATTGAAAATTAGGGGATGCCTGCATTTTATTTCTAAAATGGTTCTAAAGTATTGTAAGTGAAAATTTTGTTAATATAATAAGAGTAATGAAATTCTGTTACTTTTTTGATACAGCAAATGGGGAAAATTCAGGGGCTCCTATCTCCCTCTTGTCTACAGCTATTGGGGTGAAACTTGTTACAATAGTAGAACACAATTACCACTGTTAGCTCATCAAGTTTCAGAATGTTTTACTTAACCACATATTTTTGGGGACTTTTCAAAGTTTTTATAAATTACATCTTTTAAAAGACAACCTACAAGATTTATCTCCTTGAATTTTGTATACAATGACACAAAATAACAGGGAATCCTTCCCCCAATGTGCAGAAAAATTCATACATCTACTGATTTTAGGGAATCTTTAAAAGTTTTGACAACATCTTTTTTAAACAAAGCCACAACAGCTATCTCATTGAATGTCTCTCATATTAACCAATAGAACTTCCATTTGAAGATTTCTTCCCAGCCCAGATTTACTTACTAGAAGTGTCAGTCAGTCCTCCTCTTTGCAGATTCAACTATTTATTGGAACTCTGGATACTGCTGCTACCAAGGGACAAATCTCTCCCCTATCCTGATTGATTATGGGAAATGTAGTTTAGGGCAGGGCCTTTTGAATTATCTGGCATAGGGCTCTTTGCCTTCTCAAACTACATTTCCCAGAATTCTGTGCTTTCTCTGTCTTTTCCCTAAAGAACTCTGCTTTCCCCTGTCCTGCTTCCCACTCTCATGGCAAGAGGGCATTAATTTAAATATGAATGACAGCCTTTTTGGCTTTGCTTTTGCTTGCTTGCACTGAAAATGACTTTGGGGGCTTCAGAGGTTTACAAAATTCAAATGAAAAAGTATGGGGCAAATTTGATTCTTACGTTTTGGTGCAGGCCATATCCATATGTCAGATAAGGAGTCGTAAGTATACATTTAAGTTATATGATCCAACTTATGAGGACTAATGATAATTTTGCACAGTTCTAATAGCCAAACATTTGGGAAGC
This sequence comes from Anolis apletophallus, assembly GCA_030556195.1. NCBI lineage: Eukaryota > Metazoa > Chordata > Lepidosauria > Squamata > Anolidae > Anolis > Anolis apletophallus. The sequence continues at coordinate 34,232,304 of JARBWK010000007.1, forward strand.
CACATGCTTCACAAAGTTGCTTTAAGGAATGATTGGTGAGAACTAATTGAAATGTGAACTGGAAGAAAATTTAAATTTAAGAAAAAGCTAGAGGAAGAGGGAGTAAAGTACAAATGGATCAGAACTGAAAATTTACTTTTCTGAAGTACAACTTATTTATTTATTTATTTATTTATTTATTTATTTATTTATTTATTGTTTCGATTTCCTAACCCGCCCTTCCTGAGGCTCAGGGCGGTTTCCAAACATATAAAAACACATCAAGATTTAAAACATCATAAAATACCATAAAACAATCCTAACCAATTACATTCACATAAAATCACATAAAATCACACGAATCAGAACAAGGCTGATTCGTGATAGAGACAGTAGCAGCACGGCTAGGCGGGAGATTATCAATTCAAGCACTGGTCAGTCACCAAATGCTTGCCTAAACAGCCAGGTCTTCACGACCTACGGAAGGCCATCAGGTCCTGCAGGGCCCGTCTCAGCTGGTAGCGAGTTCCACAGGACCGGAGCAGCCACCGAGAATGCTCTCTGCCATGTGCTGGAAAGCCTATAGAGCTTCAAACCTGGGACCTCAAGCATGTTAAGACCCTCTGAGCGCAGTGATCTTCTGGGCACGTATGGGGTAAGCCGCTCCTTCAATTACACTGGTCCCAAACCATGTAAGGCCCTGAAAGTCAGAACTAACACTTTGAAGGAGACCCGGAATTCAATTGGCAACCAGTGCAGTTCGCGCAGAAGAGGTGTTATATGGGATGTTCTAGTAGCTCCCAGCAGCAGGTGGGCTGCCGCGTTCTGCACCAGTTTAAGTTTCCGGATCGCCGACAAAGGTAGGCCAATGTACAGCGCGTTACAGTAGTCGAGCCTCAAGATGACCGTGACCAAGTCGCAACAGGAAAGATAGGGAGCCAGGCGTTTTGCTTGCCGCAGATGGTAGAAGACTGTCTTGCAGGCACAAGCAATTTATGCCTCCATAGACAGCTGGGGGTCCAGTTGGACCCCAAGGCTCTTAACTAAAGACTGCAGGCACAGTGCCACACTGTCCAGTGCCGGCAGCTGGATCTCCCCGCCCGCCCCGCGCCCGCCCCGCCCCGGCGGCCCAGCCACAAGATCTAGAATGTTTAGCGCTACTGTCATGCTAGTGGGGCTGAGGCAGGTCCTAGGGGTTCCAGAAAATATCCAGACACCTGTTGGTGACTATTGCTGACATAAATATTACTACCCAAACACACTTTCTATAAGATTGAACAAAGATTGCATTCTATTTAGAGTTGTGCATGTAGTACAAAAAATTATTGTCATGTTTTGCATGATCAAGTTGTTCAGTGGTGCAATCTGGAGTAACTCTATTGCACTGTACTTCTTGACACTGTACACTGTACTAGAAAAAAAATTACATTATGCAAACAATGAGGAGGATCTCAGTTCTGCAAAGCAGAATGCACCAAAAGGCATATTATCTATACAAGAATGAACATAAGTCAAA
>JARBWK010000007.1:34233898-34245264 GCA_030556195.1 Anolis apletophallus
ATCCTGATTGATTATGGGAAATGTAGTTTAGGGCAGGGCCTTTTGAATTATCTGGCATAGGGCTCTTTGCCTTCTCAAACTACATTTCCCAGAATTCTGTGCTTTCTCTGTCTTTTCCCTAAAGAACTCTGCTTTCCCCGTCCTGCTTCCCACTCCTCATGGCAAGAGGGCATTAATTTAAATATGAATGACAGCCTTTTTGGCTTTGCTTTGCTTGCTTGCACTGAAAATGACTTTGGGGGGCTTCAGAGGTTTACAAAATTCAAATGAAAAAAGTATGGGGCAAATTTGATTCTTACGTTTTTGGTGCAGGCCATATCCATATGTCAGATAAGGAGTCGTAAGTATACATTTAAGTTATATGATCCAACTTATGAGGACTAATGATAATTTTGCACAGTTCTAATAGCCAAACATTTGGGAAGCCACATGCTTCACAAAGTTGCTTTAAGGAATGATTGGTGAGAACTAATTGAAATGTGAACTGGAAGAAAATTTAAATTTAAGAAAAAGCTAGAGGAAGAGGGAGTAAAGTACAAATGGATCAGAACTGAAAATTTACTTTTCTGAAGTACAACTTATTTATTTATTTATTTATTTATTTATTTATTTATTTATTTATTGTTTCGATTTTCTAACCCGCCTTCCTGAGGCTCAGGGCGGTTTCAAACATATAAAAACGCATCAAGATTTAAAACATCATAAAATACCATAAAACAATCCTAACCAATTACATTCACATGAAATCACATAAATCACACGAATCAGAACAAGGCTGATTCGTGATAGAGACAGTAGCAGCACGGCTAGGCGGGAGATTATCAATTCAAGCACTGGTCAGTCACCAAATGCTTGCCTAAACAGCCAGGTCTTACACGACCTACGGAAGGCCATCAGGTCCTGCAGGGCCCGCGTCTCAGCTGGTAGCGAGTTCCACAGGACCGGAGCAGCCACCGAGAATGCTCTCTGCCATGTGCTGGAAAGCCTATAGAGCTTCAAACCTGGGACCTCAAGCATGTTAAGACCCTCTGAGCGCAGTGATCTTCTGGGCACGTATGGGGTAAGCCGCTCCTTCAATTACACTGGTCCCAAACCATGTAAGGCCCTGAAAGTCAGAACTAACACTTTGAAGGAGACCCGGAATTCAATTGGCAACCAGTGCAGTTCGCGCAGAAGAGGTGTTATATGGGATGTTCTAGTAGCTCCCAGCAGCAGGTGGGCTGCCGCGTTCTGCATCAGTTTAAGTTTCCGGATCGCCGACAAAGGTAGGCCAATGTACAGCGCGTTACAGTAGTCGCGCCTCGAGATGACCGTGACCAAGTCGCAACAGGAAAGATAGGGAGCCAGGCGTTTTGCTTGCCGCAGATGGTAGAAGACTGTCTTGCAGGCACAAGCAATTTATGCCTCCATAGACAGCTGGGGGTCCAGTTGGACCCCAAGGCTCTTAACTAAAGACTGCAGGCACAGTGCCACACTGTCCAGTGCCGGCAGCTGGATCTCCCCCCGCCCCGCCCCGCCCCCCGCCCCGCCCCGGGCGGCCCAGCCACAAGATCTAGAATGTTTTAGCGCTACTGTCATGCTAGTGGGGCTGAGGCAGGTCCTAGGGGTTCCAGAAAATATCCAGACACCTGTTGGTGACTATTGCTGACATAAATATTACTACCCAAACACACTTTCTATAAGATTGAACAAAGATTGCATTCTATTTAGAGTTGTGCATGTAGTACAAAAAATTATTGTCATGTTTTGCATGATCAAGTTGTTCAGTGGTGCAATCTGGAGTAACTCTATTGCACTGTACTTCTTGACACTGTACACTGTACTAGAAAAAAAATTACATTATGCAAACAATGAGGAGGATCTCAGTTCTGCAAAGCAGAATGCACCAAAAGGCATATTATCTATACATGAATGAACATAAGTCAAAGGTTCAAATAATATTCATAATTCTTGTTCATACGTTTCTCATCAGTGGCTTTTCTATATATTGTGTAATAATATGATCTGTAGTATAATGGAAAGTTATCAGCAATATTATATTAACTTTTATGTCATTCCAAGTTCTTACACATTTTGACTCTTTATTTTAATTTTAAATTTTATTTTGCTGTTTATGTGGAAGACACCATGAATACTACACATAAATAAGGAAGAATGGGTTTTCATAAAATTATTCACAATCCCCAGACATTAGAGAAGTGGGATTATTGAAATACACATCTTCAAAGCAACCTGGGAAACTTTAAGATCAGAATTAATTTCAAAACTAAACAAGATAATTGTCTGCAATATCTTTGAAATAGCAAAGTGTCTTAACAATCCAATTCTATGCAAAAGTAAGTCTGTCTATGGTGCTCCTTTCCATACCCATCACTGTGTATTTCCACATACACGACACAGGCAGTATGAATGGAAATAATTTTGATGAATTTGCTCTATGATGTAACAGCATACCCGAGTAATCCTTTCTCACCCAGTATAGAATCCTGAATATGAAAGCATCCTTCCATGCATACATATGCCTTACTGAATCCATATAAATTTAATACTTGTTGCCTTGATGCCTATAAAGCTTTTGCTTTCTTTCTTACAATGCCTCACTGTTTTCTGATGTTGCCAAATGGCCAAAACTGCACAGCTTGAATTTTACACTAGACAGATAAGCACATTTTCTATTGGGGAATATTCAGCGAGCAGCACATAATGTTATGCTTAGGATGTAATTAGCTCCAACATTTGAAAAATAGGGTATGAATATTCCTTCTGGTCAGAAGGAGAAACGATAGAGGCTCTTACAAATATAACAAAAATAATAAAACAAACTAGATATTTCTACTCAGAAACAATCCTTGTGTTGAATGCCCAGGTAAGTCTTCACACTTAATGTAATTAACTTAATTATTTATTTAATTAAAATTGAAATGATTAATATGTCAGCTGGGTCAGCCTAAACTGCTGATACTTTTTGGGGCCATTCTGTCTTTAATTTGAAGGTTTGTTAAATGCTTCCAATTTAATTGAGATGCAGCATTAATACATTCCACCGTACATGCCCATCTTTACTATGTGCTGAGATGGAGCCCTCGTTGTTTTTCCTATTCTAATTTTAATATATTTTAATATATTTTTTAAAAAATCCTTTTCTTTTTTCCTTACAATTTGAGAGTGTGTTCCATAGGCGGGGGGCCAAGGCCAAGAAGGCCCTGTCCCTTGTCCTTGCCAGATGCATTTGCGATGTTGACAGAAGCAAGAGCAGGGTCTCCCTGGATGATCTTAGATTACAAGGTGGGATGTAGAGGCAGATGCCTTCGAACAAGTAAGCTGGGCCAGAACCATATAGAACTTTATAGGTCAAAACCAGCACTTTGAATTTAGCTCAGAGATGGATCGGCAGCCAGTGGTGCTGACATAACAGGGGGGTGGTCTCAATCGTACACCAAGGGTTTTTTTGTCTGACCCAGAGCATTCTGACACCGGGATCTGTCCGTCTGAGATGTTCCCTGTATGTCGCTCCAGTTAGTAATCTGGTTGCCACCCATTAGACTAATTGGAGTTTCTGAACCATATTCAAAGGCAGCCCCACATAGAGGGTGTTGCAGTAAACTATTCGGGATGCAACCAGAGCGTGGACGACTGTAGCTAGATCAGACTTCCCAAAATATGGGCGCAGCTGGCACACAAGTCTTAACTGTGCAAAAGATTATCTCCCCCAGCGGCTTCATGTAGATGTTAAATAACATTGGAGACAATACTGAGCCCCGAGGGACTCCACAAGACAATGGTTGTGGAGTCGAACAGGTGTCACCAAGTAACACCCTCTGAGACCAACATTCCAGGTAGGATTGGAGCCACTGCAGAGCAGTACCTCCAAGCCTCATTTCTGCGAAGCATCCCAGATGGTCAACAGAATTGAAGGCCGCTGAGAGGTCCAGCAGAACCAACAGGGATATACTCCTCCTGTCTAGCTCCTAGCGTACATCATCTACTAAGGCAACCAAGGCTGTTTCAGTGCCATGTCCTGGCCTGAAGCCTGATCTCGATAATCAGTGTCTATCAAGAACCCCTGGACTTTGCCCAAGTAGGGAAGATTGGACACTGGCCAAAAGTTGACTAATTGAGTGGGGTCCAGTGATGGGTTTTTTCAACAGCAGTTTTATAACAGCCTGTTTTAGGCTGGCCGGAATCTTGGCATTCTAACCACCACCTTAATCCATTCTGCCAAACCCCCTTTTGCTTCCTTTATCAGCCAGGATGGGCAGGGGTCTAGGATGCATGTGGTAGGCCTCACCTCTCCAAGGATATTGTCCACATCCTCGAGCTGAACCAATTGAAATGAATCCATTAAAACCAGACAAGCAGATGCTCGTGTTTCATGCTATTAACATGGCGTCAAAGTCGGAACGGATCAGTGCAACTATGTCTGCAAAGAACAGAGCACATGCTTCACAGTGATCTGCCGAGTTGTCAGGGATATCGCTCTGAGGCAGATTTAATAGTCCTCTGACAACTCGGAACAGCTCAGCTGGACGGTTCTTAGCAAATGCAATATTGGTCGCTAGAGATGTTTTTTTGCAGCCTTTATTGCTGTGTCATAGATCCTTAAAAAGGAAACTAGACATGCTTGGACTGACCTGCTGTGCTTCTGCTGCCACATGCATTCTAACCTCCTCTTCTTTTGGTTCATTGCTACCAGCTCCTCAGTGAACCAAGGAGCTGGTTTAGCTCCGTTACTCAAGAGGGGGCATTCTGGAGCGATCATGTCTATAGCGCTGGTCATCTCCCTCTCCCAGAGAGAGACCAGAGTGTCGACAGGTTCACTTATCAAGGAGGTGGGAAAATCTCCAAGAGCCACCAGGAATCCATTTGGATCCATAAGTCTCCTGGGGTGAACCAGTTTAATGGGTCCACCACCCCTGTGGAGGTAGGAAAGTTCAATAAGTCTAAACCTGATCAGGTTGTGGTCGGTCCACGGCAACAGAGCGATGATCAGCTTCTGCACACCGCCACATTCTTCCCATCTCTGTCAGAAAACCAGATTCAGTGTGTGTCTGCCACTGTGGGTGGGACCAGATACTAATTGGGACAGGCCCATAGTTGCCATGGTGGTTATGAAGTCCTGAGCCACACCTGACAGAGTGTTCTCGGCATGAACATTGAAGTCTCCCAGTACAATGAGCTGTTGAGACGCCAAAGCCAGGCCTGAGACCACTCCGGCTAGCTCAGGTAGGGAGACTGTAGTGCAGTGGGGTGGTCAGTACACTAATACAATCTTTATCCTGCCCCAGTCACTGACCCTCAGGGCGACACATTCAAATGTGGTTGACTGTGGAATGGGGCACCTGGTCAAGGAGATGGAATTCTTATAGACAGTCACAACACCACCTCCCCACCCTCCAGGTCTCAACTGATGCTGTACTGAGTAGCCTGGTGGACAATGCTGGGAGAGATCCCCCCCCAGCCTTGTTCAACCAGGTCTCCATTATACATGCCAGGTCAGCATGCTCCTCAAGGATTTAATCCTGAATTATTGATGTTTTACCATTAACTGACCTGGCATTGAACAGCACCACTCTCAACCTGGAGGGGCCACCATCCTGGGTACTCATCTTAACTGTGTCAGGAGCCCGGTTTAAATTTATAAGAGTTCTTCCACAAATTCCCTTTCCTGCATCTCCCCCTCCCAATCACCACCTCAATAGGGGCCCCCCACCCAGGGCAGCCCCCCCCCGGCTTGAAAGATTGTACCACTAGTAATGCTCAATGATTATCTAAGCAATAAGCAATTATTGAGAGAACCTAGGGATATGATTCTTTGCTAATTTCCTTCTCAAAAGAAGCAATGGGATTTGAAGACTATTCACAGTTCAAGACATATTCTGTGCAAAATTAGTACAAAGTACTTTCTTACAGACAACAGTGCATTTATCTAAACAGAAAATAGTGATTCTTATAAACAACAACATTTTAATATTGTCCAAAGACCCTTATTGTGCTGTATTCTCATAAAGAAATGTCTGCTTCCTGCAAAAAAATGCTTGCCCCTCTGCACAAAATAGCTATAAGTAATTTTTGCATTCAGTTAATTCCAGATTTCAGCAGTAACTAGGGTTGCTTTTGCACAGTTAAAACTAATATGTCAATTTGTCCTTTCCTGGAGAAGTTACATCTGGCCATAGTGGTGCATGCCTTGGCTATATTCTGTTTCAATTACTGTAATGTACCTTATGACTTGGGTCTAGGTTATATGAAGGACCACATCTCCCTGTAGTGCCAAGCAGAGTTAAACCAATGTTTTTCAACTGGGGGGTCATGAGGGTGTATCAGAGGGATCGTCAAAGACTATCAGAAAACACAGTATTTTCTGTTGGCCACTGGGAAAGTTTGGCCCAATTCTATCATTGGTGGGGTTCAGAATGATCTTTGATTACAGATAAAGTATAAATCACAGCAACTACTCCTCCTAAATGTCAAGAACTTTCCCCCCTCCAAACTCCACCAGTGTTCACATTTGGGTAGATTGAGTATTCAAGAAAAGTTTGGTCCAGATCCATCATTATTTGAGTCCACAGTGCTCTCTGGATGTAGGTGAACTACAACTCCAAAACTCAAGGTCAATGACCACCAGACCCTTCCAGTATTTTCTGTTGGTCATGGGAGTTCTGTGTGCCAAGTTTGGTTCAATTCCATTGTTGATGGAGTTCAAAATGCTCTTTGATTGTAGGTGAAAAACAAATCCCAGCAACTACAACTCCCAAAAGACAAAATCAATCACCCCTAACCCTACCAGTATTCAAATTTGTGCGTATTGGGTATTTGTGCCAAATTTGGTCCAGTGAATGAAAATGCATTCTGCATATCAGATATTTTCATTATGATTCACAACAGTAGCAAAATTACAGTTATGAAGTAGCAACAAAAATAATGTTATGGCTGGGGGGTCAGCACAATATGAGGAACAGTATTTAGTGAGTCATGACATTAAGAAGGTTAAGAATCACTGAGCTAAACAAATATTTGGGGGAAGCCTCATATTTTTCCCATCATTTTTAAAGGTTAATTTGGGTGGAACAAGGGAGAGCTGGCCTTCTCGGCGGCTGCTCACAGACTTTGCCATTCCATCCCCAGAGAGACTAGGTCCTTGCTCTCATTTTGGTAGCAAATCAAATTATTTTTGTGCCATCAGGTTTTTACAAACTGGTGGAGTGCTGTTTTAAACATTAAATATTGAAAAAAAAATGTATTGACTTTTTATTATTGTTATATTTTAGATTTGTAAGTTTATTTTGGCATTTACATTGTCTTAACTTGTATCGAGATGAAAGGGAGAATTAAACACTACTATTACTACTACTGCTGCTACTTCTAAATATATTTCTATTTCTATTTCTATTTTAAATTTATAGGCCGCCACTCCCCGGAGGCTCGGAGTGGCTTACATCAGACATGAGTGACACAATAAAACAGTACAAACAGTAAAACAAAACTGATTAGCCAGGTGGGAAGGCCTGCCTAAACAGATAAGTCTTGCATGTTCTCCAGAAAGCTAGTAAATCTAGGAGTGTACGGACTTCAAGCGAAAGAGTGTTCCAAAGAGATGAGGCCACAGCAGAAAAGGCCTGGTCTTTGTAGATTGTATGATCTTGAGAGTGGGAACTACAATCAGCATTTGATATTCAGATTGCAGTGGTCTCTGGGGTTGATAGAAAGCGAGTCAATTTTTTAGATATAATGGGCCAGAGCCATGTAATGCCTTGAAGGTGAGGACCAGCAGCTTAAAGATGACTCGATACTCGATCGGAAGCCAGTGAAGTCTTTTCAGAATTAGAATGATGTGGCACCTTGCAGGGGGGCCCTCCAAAAGTCTAGCAGCTGCATTTTGGATCAGTTTAAGTCTACGGATGGTAGACCCTGGTAAGCCAATATAAAGAGCATTGCCATAGTCTAGTCTCAAGGTAACCAAGGCCTGGATCACTGTAGCCATGTTATCTCTACAGAGGTAGGGGCCAGGCGTCTGATATGACGCAGATGGAAGAAGGCTGTTCTACTGATAGTGGACACCTGGGCTTCCATCGTCAATCGAGAGTCTAATTGGACACCCAGGCTCTTCACTCGAGGTGAAGGGCGCAAGGTCTCGCTGTCTAGGGTTGGTAATTTGATGGTCCCACCACTCGGGGAGCCCAGCCACAGGATCTCCAATTTTGCAGGGTTCACTTTCAGCCTGCTAGCCCAAAGCCATCTGGTGACAAACTCCAGACACTGATGTAGATTACACAGTGCTGTGTCTGGTTGACCAGCCATCTTCAGGATAAGTTGAGTGTCACCTGTGTAATAGTAACACTCTAACCCGAAGTCTCGGAGAGGCTGTGCGAGAGGTTGCATGTAGATAAGAGGGGGGAGAGGATGGCTTGGGGCACACAACAAGATAGGGGAGACCTTTCCGATATCCACCCTCCCCACTCAACCGGCTGACCTCGGTTATGGAGGAAGGAGGACAGCCAGTCGAGAGCTGTACCTCTGATTCCCACAGCCGAGAGCCGATGAATCAGAAGGTCATGGTCGACTGTGTCAAAAGCCACTGTGATATCTAGCAACACCAGAAGAGCCGACCCTCCCTGATCCAGTTGGCAGTGGAGTTGGTCCACGATGGATACCAGCACCGTCTCCGTTCCATGTCCAGCCCGGACATGTCACAATGTATTATTATTATTATCATCAATTTATGTATCCTTTTAGTTTAATCTGTTGAAGTTTACTTTAAGTTCTAGTTTTGGAAGACATTTGAGACAAGTCAAAAGGATAAATTAAAAAGAAATCAGCAATGCTTAAATATGCAACCCCACCACCAACTTCTTCCACCAGGTTGGAGTCATATCACCTATGGGCCTTTTGGCTCTATGTATCTCCTTTTGCACTTTACTAATGGCTCTTTCTAAAAATAAAATGGACAACTGAAGGAGGTTAATTCCTAGAAAAATGTTCCCGGCCTTGCTCTAACATAGAGGTATGTAGGGCACTAGGTGTGAAAGTGAAACTAGGACAAGCTTTGCATATGACTCCCCACATAAGAGAACCCTGACTCGTATTGATTAATCCACTCAATTGTGGAATGAATTTATTCACTGGAGCTTTTCCAGTTAGGCCTCATGCAAGTTGATCTCTGAGTTGACATCCAAATTCGCACATACAAAATATAGGTTTCAGCATAACTTGCCTTTAACTTTCCTGTTCCTATGCCAACTATCAACAAGTGCAGGCACTTATAGACATTTCATGATGACACTTACCAACCACTGACATTTCAGGGACGCTTGCAGTATAAACCTCTTCAAGAAACATTGGTTCATTGTCATTGATGTCATGGATTTTGATCACAAATTCTGATTCCGGTTCCACTGGCCTTAGCGTTCTTCTGTTAATAGCCTGGGCACGTAGGGTATAGTAAGCTTTCTCTTCCCTGTCAATTCTTCTTGTGGCATGAATGTCACCCGTTCTCTCATCAATAACAAAAAGAGTGCCAGCCCCATCTCCTGACAAAATGTACTTGAGGGAACCATCTCCTTTGTCTTGGTCCGAATGAAGCTAGGGGAGAAAAGAGGGGGTAGGATTGGGGAGAAAAAAAAGAGATTTTTAAAGGACCAAAGTAAAGAACTTTAATAATAATACAAGTAATTATTTTAAAAAGCTACAGAGTGTTTTTCAAGTACAATTTGCATCAACAAAGCAAAGTGTATTTCAATTTACAGTGACTTAAGACACAATGTAAACCCTGAATGTATGTATACATGTGTCTACTGTATGTGTGTAGCATTCATGCTTTTATAACATCTTTGAAGCTCAACATAATCTTTATAGTGCAACTCCTATGGCAGATTTTAAGCTTTTTTCCTCCCCAGCAACACCTGTTCTGTGTCGTAGAACATTTGTGTCACAAATCTTGAAGAAGAATTTTATGCTAATACTGACCTTTTCATTCCTTGAAAAAGAATCTATTAAACATTCAAAACCTGCTGTGTTAGTTGTAAATTCTCTAAGCAGATAAGGGACATGGCAGGATACATGGCAATTAAGAAAAGCAGAATAGCTGGGGCTGATGTTGAACATTTTTTAAAGAGTGAAATCTTACCATTTGTTCCAAATGCAAAATGTACCGAGAATCCTGCCTTCCTAGACAATATTTTTGAGCTCTTAAGATTTCTGTATTTCAATCAACACCAAAAAATATCCATGGATAGTCAAATGGAGGACTTGTAGCATCAAAATTGGTAGGTTACATACCTGTGACCATCTTTCTTCGAGTGAAGCTCTGTGAATCCACACTTATGAAGTTTGCGCGCCAGCGCGGGCTTCCCAACGGAAACTTTTCCAGTTTGAAACTTTTTGGCGGTAGCTCCGCCCAGCCAACCCGGAGGGCATAAAAGCGCCTCCAGCGCCCCACGCCATTCCTACGCCACATAGCAACAAGGAAAGGGTGGTTTGAGAAAGAGGGGATGGCCGGGCGGGTCGGTGTGGATTCACAGAGCTTCACTCGAAGAAAGATCAGGTATGTAACCTACCATTCTTCTTCGAGCTCTGTGAATGCACACTTATGAAGATTTACCGAGCTGAGGTAAAGGAGGTGGAACAAACCAGCCAGATTGTAGAAAAAATGAACAGGTTTATTGCAACCAGCAACCTGAATAAATAACATGTTAAACACATAGTATATGAGTGGGAGGCAGGCTCCCACTTGTAAACACAGTGCAACAAGCACCATTCATGCCAGGCACGCAGGCCTCAAACATAAGTGCAATCATAGCAGAAGTGCACCAAGCACCATTCATGTCAGGCACACAGGCCTCATAACAGTGAGTGCAACAAGCACAACCTGAGAACCAAAGGATGCACAACTGGTGCAACCTACCCCGTAAATGGGTAAAGCGGCTTTTTAACCGGTAGACTGTGCCCTACCTGGGGCACGGCACATACTTAACATTGACAGTGCAATGCACAGGAGGGGTTCGAACGACGCAACTGTCGATCGACCAGTGCAAAAACAAGGGAGAACTGGGGCTGACTACTCTGCAGCACCTAGAGGGGTCCTTGGGTTAAGAATCGACCGCCCAAAGGCCGCCTCCCTCCCAAACAGGGTGTCTACCCGGTAATGAGATATAAAAGGTAGAGGGTTGGCCCAGATGGCCGCCCTGCAAATTTGGTCCAGGGAATCCCTTGGAGGAACGCAGTTGACGTGGCCACTGCCCTAGTTGAGCCGCCCCTTAACCTTAGATGGGCACGGTTGACGGGCTATCTGATAGCACAGTTCAACCAGGGATGCTACCCAATTAGAAAGTCTCTGTGCCGACACCGGCAAGCCCAGCTTGTCGGTGGCG